>OX382207.1:0-7500 GCA_947507515.1 Eulithis testata | reverse complement strand
CTACAATTACTTTTTGGTCTTTTGCTTTCCTGATCTTTTCAATAGCTATTCCTCCTTCCTTTGCCTTAATTGTATCCCTTATCTTTTTCATTACTTCGTCGCCCGTATCTACCTCATTCTTTGATGTAACGACTACCGAGTATAGCGCGGCGCGCTCGGGGAACTGCCTCCCGGGTTGCGCCGCTGCTACACTCGCGTATGTCTGTTTTTCTATCCTCTCCTGCTGTAACTCTATCTTCTCCTGTAGTTTTTCCATCTTAGTACTGTTTTCTCTTATTAGCCTTGAATGTTCTTCCATTTTCTCAATGAGATCTTTTTCTTGCTTTCTCACCTTTTTCTCTTCCTCTAGCTCTTTTCCTTTCTCCGGCTCTTTCACTTTCTTTTCTCCTTGTTCCTTATCACTTTCCGACTCCTTCACCAACTGGTACAACCTTTCTATTGCTCGGAGGACCTCTGTCTTTATCTCAGTCTTCATATTTTTTGAGTTCCCCAGATTAACCTTGGCTTTTGTAAGACAGGCCTTCGCTTCCGCAAGCCGGCTGGTGTACTTGGGCTGTGCCGGTGGGCTTCTCAAAGCCTCTATCGGTACTTTCGCACCCGGTCTACTTCCTTGCGAAAGCACCTTTTTCGTCTTTGAGGGGTCCACCGGCGCAACTTTCTTCGGGGTGGTTGGGGTAAGTGGGTCTGCTTTACCAGCTTCCCACTCCCCGATACTTCGGCGGACGCTTGAAGTTGAAGGCCTGTCGTTTTCGTGCACAGCTGGTGGTGTGGTTGAGGTTCTTCTGGGGAACTCGTTTGTAGGTTTGTTGCTCTTTGCGGGGGTGCGGAAACCAAACATTTTGGTTAAAATTTGAGGGACACGTGTATAATAATATGTAAAATCTAATGTAAATTTGTAAAAGTTGTATAATGAATAATTTTTAAGTCAATTTGTATATATAAAATTTTTATTATCTAACTTAATGCTAACTAGTCTAAACAAAAACTGTGCTCAGTACAAAGACTGGAATCTGCGATGTCGGATCCGCCTACGACAAGGAGAATCACCTTTCAAAAGAAAGTGATGTGTCAAATTTAAATAATTCACGCAAAAATAGTGATCAAAATGCAAGGGACACAATTTGTGCAATTTGTTTTTATATCAGGCAGAAGGCCTGTGTGCACTACAAATGGGATAAAAAGAGCCTGGCCAAAAATCTCCTTTAGTTTTGAAGTTACTAAGGTTCGAAGGTGGTCTCCCCTGTGGGAATCGACTTTTCTTACCTTAGTAACTGCAATCTGGGTGGGTGGGCGGGCGATTTTTTCTTGATTTTTGTCGATAATCGTGTTTTTTCTTTTGCAGGTACGTGCGGGGACGTCGGGCAGAGGTGAACCAGCCACGGGATGTGCAGAAACACGCAAGATGGACGCGACAAAATTCAAAAACGCTCAAAAAAGACCCAAATGTACCAAAATTTACGGAAAATCGCAGTTTTTCGAATATTTTCCTACGACAAGTGCCCAAATGGACTCGCTCCACGGATAGAGCGTGTCGAGCCGCTTCTAATGATGTAGCGCACGGCTATGGTCACTGAAAGTTGGAGTCGAGAAAAAATATTTTCGGTTTTCACCTAAGACAAAATTGCGTTTTTGAGCGTAAAAACGCTAAGTTAATAGCTTTTCGCTATCAAAAACGAAACTTTGCCACTGTGGGCGCAACCAGTGCGTCGAACTACGATTTATAAGCTACTAAATTAATTTATTTACTTGTAAAATTAAAATTTAGAAAATAAAATTGTTGAAATTTTGCTAAGTCCCTATAAAATTATGCGAAAAATGTCAAAAATTCACGTTTTTTGTATAGAACGTGGGTCCTATTATAATTTATTCGCACAATGGGTGCCGAGACGCTTAATTTGATGTATCGCACGCGATCGTAGGTCACCAAAAAATTTTCAGTTTTTGTATGAAGTATGAAGAATTCGTCTCACTTAGGTGGATTTTGAATAATCTCGATTTTGATGGGTCGGGCGTTTTTCTTGATTTTTGTCGATAATCGTGTTTTTTCTTTTGCAGGTACGTGCGGGGACGTCGGGCAGAGGTGAACCAGCCACGGGATGTGCAGAAACACGCAAGATGGACGCGACAAAATTCAAAAACGCTCAAAAAAGACCCAAATGTACCAAAATTTACGGAAAATCGCAGTTTTTCGAATATTTTCCTACGACAAGTGCCCAAATGGACTCGCTCCACGGATAGAGCGTGTCGAGCCGCTTCTAATGATGTAGCGCACGGCTATGGTCACTGAAAGTTGGAGTCGAGAAAAAATATTTTCGGTTTTCACCTAAGACAAAATTGCGTTTTTGAGCGTAAAAACGCTAAGTTAATAGCTTTTCGCTATCAAAAACGAAACTTTGCCACTGTGGGCGCAACCAGTGCGTCGAACTACGATTTATAAGCTACTAAATTAATTTATTTACTTGTAAAATTAAAATTTAGAAAATAAAATTGTTGAAATTTTGCTAAGTCCCTATAAAATTATGCGAAAAATGTCAAAAATTCACGTTTTTTGTATAGAACGTGGGTCCTATTATAATTTATTCGCACAATGGGTGCCGAGACGCTTAATTTGATGTATCGCACGCGATCGTAGGTCACCAAAAAATTTTCAGTTTTTGTATGAAGTATGAAGAATTCGTCTCACTTAGGTGGATTTTGAATAATCTCGATTTTGATGGGTCGGGCGTTTTTCTTGATTTTTGTCGATAATCGTGTTTTTTCTTTTGCAGGTACGTGCGGGGACGTCGGGCAGAGGTGAACCAGCCACGGGATGTGCAGAAACACGCAAGATGGACGCGACAAAATTCAAAAACGCTCAAAAAAGACCCAAATGTACCAAAATTTACGGAAAATCGCAGTTTTTCGAATATTTTCCTACGACAAGTGCCCAAATGGACTCGCTCCACGGATAGAGCGTGTCGAGCCGCTTCTAATGATGTAGCGCACGGCTATGGTCACTGAAAGTTGGAGTCGAGAAAAAATATTTTCGGTTTTCACCTAAGACAAAATTGCGTTTTTGAGCGTAAAAACGCTAAGTTAATAGCTTTTCGCTATCAAAAACGAAACTTTGCCACTGTGGGCGCAACCAGTGCGTCGAACTACGATTTATAAGCTACTAAATTAATTTATTTACTTGTAAAATTAAAATTTAGAAAATAAAATTGTTGAAATTTTGCTAAGTCCCTATAAAATTATGCGAAAAATGTCAAAAATTCACGTTTTTTGTATAGAACGTGGGTCCTATTATAATTTATTCGCACAATGGGTGCCGAGACGCTTAATTTGATGTATCGCACGCGATCGTAAGTCACCAAAAAATTTTCAGTTTTTGTATGAAGTATGAAGAATTCGTCTCACTTAGGTGGATTTTGAATAATCTCGATTTTGATGGGTCGGGCGTTTTTCTTGATTTTTGTCGATAATCGTGTTTTTTCTTTTGCAGGTACGTGCGGGGACGTCGGGCAGAGGTGAACCAGCCACGGGATGTGCAGAAACACGCAAGATGGACGCGACAAAATTCAAAAACGCTCAAAAAAGACCCAAATGTACCAAAATTTACGGAAAATCGCAGTTTTTCGAATATTTTCCTACGACAAGTGCCCAAATGGACTCGCTCCACGGATAGAGCGTGTCGAGCCGCTTCTAATGATGTAGCGCACGGCTATGGTCACTGAAAGTTGGAGTCGAGAAAAAATATTTTCGGTTTTCACCTAAGACAAAATTGCGTTTTTGAGCGTAAAAACGCTAAGTTAATAGCTTTTCGCTATCAAAAACGAAACTTTGCCACTGTGGGCGCAACCAGTGCGTCGAACTACGATTTATAAGCTACTAAATTAATTTATTTACTTGTAAAATTAAAATTTAGAAAATAAAATTGTTGAAATTTTGCTAAGTCCCTATAAAATTATGCGAAAAATGTCAAAAATTCACGTTTTTTGTATAGAACGTGGGTCCTATTATAATTTATTCGCACAATGGGTGCCGAGACGCTTAATTTGATGTATCGCACGCGATCGTAGGTCACCAAAAAATTTTCAGTTTTTGTATGAAGTATGAAGAATTCGTCTCACTTAGGTGGATTTTGAATAATCTCGATTTTGATGGGTCGGGCGTTTTTCTTGATTTTTGTCGATAATCGTGTTTTTTCTTTTGCAGGTACGTGCGGGGACGTCGGGCAGAGGTGAACCAGCCACGGGATGTGCAGAAACACGCAAGATGGACGCGACAAAATTCAAAAACGCTCAAAAAAGACCCAAATGTACCAAAATTTACGGAAAATCGCAGTTTTTCGAATATTTTCCTACGACAAGTGCCCAAATGGACTCGCTCCACGGATAGAGCGTGTCGAGCCGCTTCTAATGATGTAGCGCACGGCTATGGTCACTGAAAGTTGGAGTCGAGAAAAAATATTTTCGGTTTTCACCTAAGACAAAATTGCGTTTTTGAGCGTAAAAACGCTAAGTTAATAGCTTTTCGCTATCAAAAACGAAACTTTGCCACTGTGGGCGCAACCAGTGCGTCGAACTACGATTTATAAGCTACTAAATTAATTTATTTACTTGTAAAATTAAAATTTAGAAAATAAAATTGTTGAAATTTTGCTAAGTCCCTATAAAATTATGCGAAAAATGTCAAAAATTCACGTTTTTTGTATAGAACGTGGGTCCTATTATAATTTATTCGCACAATGGGTGCCGAGACGCTTAATTTGATGTATCGCACGCGATCGTAGGTCACCAAAAAATTTTCAGTTTTTGTATGAAGTATGAAGAATTCGTCTCACTTAGGTGGATTTTGAATAATCTCGATTTTGATGGGTCGGGCGTTTTTCTTGATTTTTGTCGATAATCGTGTTTTTTCTTTTGCAGGTACGTGCGGGGACGTCGGGCAGAGGTGAACCAGCCACGGGATGTGCAGAAACACGCAAGATGGACGCGACAAAATTCAAAAACGCTCAAAAAAGACCCAAATGTACCAAAATTTACGGAAAATCGCAGTTTTTCGAATATTTTCCTACGACAAGTGCCCAAATGGACTCGCTCCACGGATAGAGCGTGTCGAGCCGCTTCTAATGATGTAGCGCACGGCTATGGTCACTGAAAGTTGGAGTCGAGAAAAAATATTTTCGGTTTTCACCTAAGACAAAATTGCGTTTTTGAGCGTAAAAACGCTAAGTTAATAGCTTTTCGCTATCAAAAACGAAACTTTGCCACTGTGGGCGCAACCAGTGCGTCGAACTACGATTTATAAGCTACTAAATTAATTTATTTACTTGTAAAATTAAAATTTAGAAAATAAAATTGTTGAAATTTTGCTAAGTCCCTATAAAATTATGCGAAAAATGTCAAAAATTCACGTTTTTTGTATAGAACGTGGGTCCTATTATAATTTATTCGCACAATGGGTGCCGAGACGCTTAATTTGATGTATCGCACGCGATCGTAGGTCACCAAAAAATTTTCAGTTTTTGTATGAAGTATGAAGAATTCGTCTCACTTAGGTGGATTTTGAATAATCTCGATTTTGATGGGTCGGGCGTTTTTCTTGATTTTTGTCGATAATCGTGTTTTTTCTTTTGCAGGTACGTGCGGGGACGTCGGGCAGAGGTGAACCAGCCACGGGATGTGCAGAAACACGCAAGATGGACGCGACAAAATTCAAAAACGCTCAAAAAAGACCCAAATGTACCAAAATTTACGGAAAATCGCAGTTTTTCGAATATTTTCCTACGACAAGTGCCCAAATGGACTCGCTCCACGGATAGAGCGTGTCGAGCCGCTTCTAATGATGTAGCGCACGGCTATGGTCACTGAAAGTTGGAGTCGAGAAAAAATATTTTCGGTTTTCACCTAAGACAAAATTGCGTTTTTGAGCGTAAAAACGCTAAGTTAATAGCTTTTCGCTATCAAAAACGAAACTTTGCCACTGTGGGCGCAACCAGTGCGTCGAACTACGATTTATAAGCTACTAAATTAATTTATTTACTTGTAAAATTAAAATTTAGAAAATAAAATTGTTGAAATTTTGCTAAGTCCCTATAAAATTATGCGAAAAATGTCAAAAATTCACGTTTTTTGTATAGAACGTGGGTCCTATTATAATTTATTCGCACAATGGGTGCCGAGACGCTTAATTTGATGTATCGCACGCGATCGTAAGTCACCAAAAAATTTTCAGTTTTTGTATGGGTTAGGTTAGGTTAGGTTAGGTTAGGTTAGGTTAGGTTAGGTTAGGTTAGGTTAGGTTAGGTTAGGTTAGGTTAGGTTAGGTTAGGTTAGGTTAGGTTAGGTTAGGTTAGGTTAGGTTAGGTTAGGTTAGGTTAGGTTAGGTTAGGTTAGGTTAGGTTAGGTTAGGTTAGGTTAGGTTAGGTTAGGTTAGGTTAGGTTAGGTTAGGTTAGGTTAGGTTAGGTTAGGTTAGGTTAGGTTAGGTTAGGTTAGGTTAGGTTAGGTTAGGTTAGGTTAGGTTAGGTTAGGTTAGGTTAGGTTAGGTTAGGTTAGGTTAGGTTAGGTTAGGTTAGGTTAGGTTAGGTTAGGTTAGGTTAGGTTAGGTTAGGTTAGGTTAGGTTAGGTTAGGTTAGGTTAGGTTAGGTTAGGTTAGGTTAGGTTAGGTTAGGTTAGGTTAGGTTAGGTTAGGTTAGGTTAGGTTAGGTTAGGTTAGGTTAGGTTAGGTTAGGTTAGGTTAGGTTAGGTTAGGTTAGGTTAGGTTAGGTTAGGTTAGGTTAGGTTAGGTTAGGTTAGGTTAGGTTAGGTTAGGTTAGGTTAGGTTAGGTTAGGTTAGGTTAGGTTAGGTTAGGTTAGGTTAGGTTAGGTTAGGTTAGGTTAGGTTAGGTTAGGTTAGGTTAGGTTAGGTTAGGTTAGGTTAGGTTAGGTTAGGTTAGGTTAGGTTAGGTTAGGTTAGGTTAGGTTAGGTTAGGTTAGGTTAGGTTAGGTTAGGTTAGGTTAGGTTAGGTTAGGTTAGGTTAGGTTAGGTTAGGTTAGGTTAGGTTAGGTTAGGTTAGGTTAGGTTAGGTTAGGTTAGGTTAGGTTAGGTTAGGTTAGGTTAGGTTAGGTTAGGTTAGGTTAGGTTAGGTTAGGTTAGGTTAGGTTAGGTTAGGTTAGGTTAGGTTAGGTTAGGTTAGGTTAGGTTAGGTTAGGTTAGGTTAGGTTAGGTTAGGTTAGGTTAGGTTAGGTTAGGTTAGGTTAGGTTAGGTTAGGTTAGGTTAGGTTAGGTTAGGTTAGGTTAGGTTAGGTTAGGTTAGGTTAGGTTAGGTTAGGTTAGGTTAGGTTAGGTTAGGTTAGGTTAGGTCTAGGTTAGGTTAGGTTAGGTTAGGTTAGGTTAGGTTAGGTTAGGTTAGGTTAGGTGTTAGGTTAGGTTAGGTTAGGTTAGGTTAGGTTAGGTTAGGTTAGGTTAGGTTAGGTTAGGTTAGGTTAGGTTAGGTTAGGTTAGGTTAGGTTAGGTTAGGTTAGGTTAGGTTAGGTTAG
>OX382206.1:10892944-10903444 GCA_947507515.1 Eulithis testata | reverse complement strand
CCTAACCTAACCTAACCTAACCTAACCTAACCTAACCTAACCTAACCTAACCTAACCTAACCTAACCTAACCTAACCTAACCTAACCTAACCTAACCTAACCTAACCTAACCTAACCTAACCTAACCTAACCTAACCTAACCTAACCTAACCTAACCTAACCTAACCTAACCTAACCTAACCTAACCTAACCTAACCTAACCTAACCTAACCTAACCTAACCTAACCTAACCTAACCTAACCTAACCTAACCTAACCTAACCTAACCTAACCTAACCTAACCTAACCTAACCTAACCTAACCTAACCTAACCTAACCTAACCTAACCTAACCTAACCTAACCTAACCTAACCTAACCTAACCTAACCTAACCTAACCTAACCTAACCTAACCTAACCTAACCTAACCTAACCTAACCTAACCTAACCTAACCTAACCTAACCTAACCTAACCTAACCTAACCTAACCTAACCTAACCTAACCTAACCTAACCTAACCTAACCTAACCTAACCTAACCTAACCTAACCTAACCTAACCTAACCTAACCTAACCTAACCTAACCTAACCTAACCTAACCTAACCTAACCTAACCTAACCTAACCTAACCTAACCTAACCTAACCTAACCTAACCTAACCTAACCTAACCTAACCTAACCTAACCTAACCTAACCTAACCTAACCTAACCTAACCTAACCTAACCTAACCTAACCTAACCTAACCTAACCTAACCTAACCTAACCTAACCTAACCTAACCTAACCTAACCTAACCTAACCTAACCTAACCTAACCTAACCTAACCTAACCTAACCTAACCTAACCTAACCTAACCTAACCTAACCTAACCTAACCTAACCTAACCTAACCTAACCTAACCTAACCTAACCTAACCTAACCTAACCTAACCTAACCTAACCTAACCTAACCTAACCTAACCTAACCTAACCTAACCTAACCTAACCTAACCTAACCTAACCTAACCTAACCTAACCTAACCTAACCTAACCTAACCTAACCTAACCTAACCTAACCTAACCTAACCTAACCTAACCTAACCTAACCTAACCTAACCTAACCTAACCTAACCTAACCTAACCTAACCTAACCTAACCTAACCTAACCTAACCTAACCTAACCTAACCTAACCTAACCTAACCTAACCTAACCTAACCTAACCTAACCTAACCTAACCTAACCTAACCTAACCTAACCTAACCTAACCTAACCTAACCTAACCTAACCTAACCTAACCTAACCTAACCTAACCTAACCTAACCTAACCTAACCTAACCTAACCTAACCTAACCTAACCTAACCTAACCTAACCTAACCTAACCTAACCTAACCTAACCTAACCTAACCTAACCTAACCTAACCTAACCTAACCTAACCTAACCTAACCTAACCTAACCTAACCTAACCTAACCTAACCTAACCTAACCTAACCTAACCTAACCTAACCTAACCTAACCTAACCTAACCTAACCTAACCTAACCTAACCTAACCTAACCTAACCTAACCTAACCTAACCTAACCTAACCTAACCTAACCTAACCTAACCTAACCTAACCTAACCTAACCTAACCTAACCTAACCTAACCTAACCTAACCTAACCTAACCTAACCTAACCTAACCTAACCTAACCTAACCTAACCTAACCTAACCTAACCTAACCTAACCTAACCTAACCTAACCTAACCTAACCTAACCTAACCTAACCTAACCTAACCTAACCTAACCTAACCTAACCTAACCTAACCTAACCTAACCTAACCTAACCTAACCTAACCTAACCTAACCTAACCTAACCTAACCTAACCTAACCTAACCTAACCTAACCTAACCTAACCTAACCTAACCTAACCTAACCTAACCTAACCTAACCTAACCTAACCTAACCTAACCTAACCTAACCTAACCTAACCTAACCTAACCTAACCTAACCTAACCTAACCTAACCTAACCTAACCTAACCTAACCTAACCTAACCTAACCTAACCTAACCTAACCTAACCTAACCTAACCTAACCTAACCTAACCTAACCTAACCTAACCTAACCTAACCTAACCTAACCTAACCTAACCTAACCTAACCTAACCTAACCTAACCTAACCTAACCTAACCTAACCTAACCTAACCTAACCTAACCTAACCTAACCTAACCTAACCTAACCTAACCTAACCTAACCTAACCTAACCTAACCTAACCTAACCTAACCTAACCTAACCTAACCTAACCTAACCTAACCTAACCTAACCTAACCTAACCTAACCTAACCTAACCTAACCTAACCTAACCTAACCTAACCTAACCTAACCTAACCTAACCTAACCTAACCTAACCTAACCTAACCTAACCTAACCTAACCTAACCTAACCTAACCTAACCTAACCTAACCTAACCTAACCTAACCTAACCTAACCTAACCTAACCTAACCTAACCTAACCTAACCTAACCTAACCTAACCTAACCTAACCTAACCTAACCTAACCTAACCTAACCTAACCTAACCTAACCTAACCTAACCTAACCTAACCTAACCTAACCTAACCTAACCTAACCTAACCTAACCTAACCTAACCTAACCTAACCTAACCTAACCTAACCTAACCTAACCTAACCTAACCTAACCTAACCTAACCTAACCTAACCTAACCTAACCTAACCTAACCTAACCTAACCTAACCTAACCTAACCTAACCTAACCTAACCTAACCTAACCTAACCTAACCTAACCTAACCTAACCTAACCTAACCTAACCTAACCTAACCTAACCTAACCTAACCTAACCTAACCTAACCTAACCTAACCTAACCTAACCTAACCTAACCTAACCTAACCTAACCTAACCTAACCTAACCTAACCTAACCTAACCTAACCTAACCTAACCTAACCTAACCTAACCTAACCTAACCTAACCTAACCTAACCTAACCTAACCTAACCTAACCTAACCTAACCTAACCTAACCTAACCTAACCTAACCTAACCTAACCTAACCTAACCTAACCTAACCTAACCTAACCTAACCTAACCTAACCTAACCTAACCTAACCTAACCTAACCTAACCTAACCTAACCTAACCTAACCTAACCTAACCTAACCTAACCTAACCTAACCTAACCTAACCTAACCTAACCTAACCTAACCTAACCTAACCTAACCTAACCTAACCTAACCTAACCTAACCTAACCTAACCTAACCTAACCTAACCTAACCTAACCTAACCTAACCTAACCTAACCTAACCTAACCTAACCTAACCTAACCTAACCTAACCTAACCTAACCTAACCTAACCTAACCTAACCTAACCTAACCTAACCTAACCTAACCTAACCTAACCTAACCTAACCTAACCTAACCTAACCTAACCTAACCTAACCTAACCTAACCTAACCTAACCTAACCTAACCTAACCTAACCTAACCTAACCTAACCTAACCTAACCTAACCTAACCTAACCTAACCTAACCTAACCTAACCTAACCTAACCTAACCTAACCTAACCTAACCTAACCTAACCTAACCTAACCTAACCTAACCTAACCTAACCTAACCTAACCTAACCTAACCTAACCTAACCTAACCTAACCTAACCTAACCTAACCTAACCTAACCTAACCTAACCTAACCTAACCTAACCTAACCTAACCTAACCTAACCTAACCTAACCTAACCTAACCTAACCTAACCTAACCTAACCTAACCTAACCTAACCTAACCTAACCTAACCTAACCTAACCTAACCTAACCTAACCTAACCTAACCTAACCTAACCTAACCTAACCTAACCTAACCTAACCTAACCTAACCTAACCTAACCTAACCTAACCTAACCTAACCTAACCTAACCTAACCTAACCTAACCTAACCTAACCTAACCTAACCTAACCTAACCTAACCTAACCTAACCTAACCTAACCTAACCTAACCTAACCTAACCTAACCTAACCTAACCTAACCTAACCTAACCTAACCTAACCTAACCTAACCTAACCTAACCTAACCTAACCTAACCTAACCTAACCTAACCTAACCTAACCTAACCTAACCTAACCTAACCTAACCTAACCTAACCTAACCTAACCTAACCTAACCTAACCTAACCTAACCTAACCTAACCTAACCTAACCTAACCTAACCTAACCTAACCTAACCTAACCTAACCTAACCTAACCTAACCTAACCTAACCTAACCTAACCTAACCTAACCTAACCTAACCTAACCTAACCTAACCTAACCTAACCTAACCTAACCTAACCTAACCTAACCTAACCTAACCTAACCTAACCTAACCTAACCTAACCTAACCTAACCTAACCTAACCTAACCTAACCTAACCTAACCTAACCTAACCTAACCTAACCTAACCTAACCTAACCTAACCTAACCTAACCTAACCTAACCTAACCTAACCTAACCTAACCTAACCTAACCTAACCTAACCTAACCTAACCTAACCTAACCTAACCTAACCTAACCTAACCTAACCTAACCTAACCTAACCTAACCTAACCTAACCTAACCTAACCTAACCTAACCTAACCTAACCTAACCTAACCTAACCTAACCTAACCTAACCTAACCTAACCTAACCTAACCTAACCTAACCTAACCTAACCTAACCTAACCTAACCTAACCTAACCTAACCTAACCTAACCTAACCTAACCTAACCTAACCTAACCTAACCTAACCTAACCTAACCTAACCTAACCTAACCTAACCTAACCTAACCTAACCTAACCTAACCTAACCTAACCTAACCTAACCTAACCTAACCTAACCTAACCTAACCTAACCTAACCTAACCTAACCTAACCTAACCTAACCTAACCTAACCTAACCTAACCTAACCTAACCTAACCTAACCTAACCTAACCTAACCTAACCTAACCTAACCTAACCTAACCTAACCTAACCTAACCTAACCTAACCTAACCTAACCTAACCTAACCTAACCTAACCTAACCTAACCTAACCTAACCTAACCTAACCTAACCTAACCTAACCTAACCTAACCTAACCTAACCTAACCTAACCTAACCTAACCTAACCTAACCTAACCTAACCTAACCTAACCTAACCTAACCTAACCTAACCTAACCTAACCTAACCTAACCTAACCTAACCTAACCTAACCTAACCTAACCTAACCTAACCTAACCTAACCTAACCTAACCTAACCTAACCTAACCTAACCTAACCTAACCTAACCTAACCTAACCTAACCTAACCTAACCTAACCTAACCTAACCTAACCTAACCTAACCTAACCTAACCTAACCTAACCTAACCTAACCTAACCTAACCTAACCTAACCTAACCTAACCTAACCTAACCTAACCTAACCTAACCTAACCTAACCTAACCTAACCTAACCTAACCTAACCTAACCTAACCTAACCTAACCTAACCTAACCTAACCTAACCTAACCTAACCTAACCTAACCTAACCTAACCTAACCTAACCTAACCTAACCTAACCTAACCTAACCTAACCTAACCTAACCTAACCTAACCTAACCTAACCTAACCTAACCTAACCTAACCTAACCTAACCTAACCTAACCTAACCTAACCTAACCTAACCTAACCTAACCTAACCTAACCTAACCTAACCTAACCTAACCTAACCTAACCTAACCTAACCTAACCTAACCTAACCTAACCTAACCTAACCTAACCTAACCTAACCTAACCTAACCTAACCTAACCTAACCTAACCTAACCTAACCTAACCTAACCTAACCTAACCTAACCTAACCTAACCTAACCTAACCTAACCTAACCTAACCTAACCTAACCTAACCTAACCTAACCTAACCTAACCTAACCTAACCTAACCTAACCTAACCTAACCTAACCTAACCTAACCTAACCTAACCTAACCTAACCTAACCTAACCTAACCTAACCTAACCTAACCTAACCTAACCTAACCTAACCTAACCTAACCTAACCTAACCTAACCTAACCTAACCTAACCTAACCTAACCTAACCTAACCTAACCTAACCTAACCTAACCTAACCTAACCTAACCTAACCTAACCTAACCTAACCTAACCTAACCTAACCTAACCTAACCTAACCTAACCTAACCTAACCTAACCTAACCTAACCTAACCTAACCTAACCTAACCTAACCTAACCTAACCTAACCTAACCTAACCTAACCTAACCTAACCTAACCTAACCTAACCTAACCTAACCTAACCTAACCTAACCTAACCTAACCTAACCTAACCTAACCTAACCTAACCTAACCTAACCTAACCTAACCTAACCTAACCTAACCTAACCTAACCTAACCTAACCTAACCTAACCTAACCTAACCTAACCTAACCTAACCTAACCTAACCTAACCTAACCTAACCTAACCTAACCTAACCTAACCTAACCTAACCTAACCTAACCTAACCTAACCTAACCTAACCTAACCTAACCTAACCTAACCTAACCTAACCTAACCTAACCTAACCTAACCTAACCTAACCTAACCTAACCTAACCTAACCTAACCTAACCTAACCTAACCTAACCTAACCTAACCTAACCTAACCTAACCTAACCTAACCTAACCTAACCTAACCTAACCTAACCTAACCTAACCTAACCTAACCTAACCTAACCTAACCTAACCTAACCTAACCTAACCTAACCTAACCTAACCTAACCTAACCTAACCTAACCTAACCTAACCTAACCTAACCTAACCTAACCTAACCTAACCTAACCTAACCTAACCTAACCTAACCTAACCTAACCTAACCTAACCTAACCTAACCTAACCTAACCTAACCTAACCTAACCTAACCTAACCTAACCTAACCTAACCTAACCTAACCTAACCTAACCTAACCTAACCTAACCTAACCTAACCTAACCTAACCTAACCTAACCTAACCTAACCTAACCTAACCTAACCTAACCTAACCTAACCTAACCTAACCTAACCTAACCTAACCTAACCTAACCTAACCTAACCTAACCTAACCTAACCTAACCTAACCTAACCTAACCTAACCTAACCTAACCTAACCTAACCTAACCTAACCTAACCTAACCTAACCTAACCTAACCTAACCTAACCTAACCTAACCTAACCTAACCTAACCTAACCTAACCTAACCTAACCTAACCTAACCTAACCTAACCTAACCTAACCTAACCTAACCTAACCTAACCTAACCTAACCTAACCTAACCTAACCTAACCTAACCTAACCTAACCTAACCTAACCTAACCTAACCTAACCTAACCTAACCTAACCTAACCTAACCTAACCTAACCTAACCTAACCTAACCTAACCTAACCTAACCTAACCTAACCTAACCTAACCTAACCTAACCTAACCTAACCTAACCTAACCTAACCTAACCTAACCTAACCTAACCTAACCTAACCTAACCTAACCTAACCTAACCTAACCTAACCTAACCTAACCTAACCTAACCTAACCTAACCTAACCTAACCTAACCTAACCTAACCTAACCTAACCTAACCTAACCTAACCTAACCTAACCTAACCTAACCTAACCTAACCTAACCTAACCTAACCTAACCTAACCTAACCTAACCTAACCTAACCTAACCTAACCTAACCTAACCTAACCTAACCTAACCTAACCTAACCTAACCTAACCTAACCTAACCTAACCTAACCTAACCTAACCTAACCTAACCTAACCTAACCTAACCTAACCTAACCTAACCTAACCTAACCTAACCTAACCTAACCTAACCTAACCTAACCTAACCTAACCTAACCTAACCTAACCTAACCTAACCTAACCTAACCTAACCTAACCTAACCTAACCTAACCTAACCTAACCTAACCTAACCTAACCTAACCTAACCTAACCTAACCTAGTATATTTGAGCAAATAGATGTAAAAGACAAGATGGAGATTGCCTTCAAAAAGCGCACCCGGAACCAGCACACCCACCATATAGTCATGAGGGTGTCCCCTAGAATCTGGCAGTGTTTAGTCCAAGCAGAAACCGTCAAGATTGACCTGCAGCGCGTGAGAGTAGCGGACCAGTCTCCATTGGTGCAGTGTTCGCTTTGCCTCGGATACGGGCACGGTCGACGGTTCTGCAAGGACACGGTGGAAAAATGCAGCCACTGTGGGGGACCCCACATGAAGACAGAATGTGCGGACTGGCTCGCAGACGTACCACCAGCGTGCTGTAACTGCAAGCACGCCAAGCTGGACCGGGTGGACCATAACGCCTTCAGCGTTGAATGCCCGACCCGTCGTAAGTGGGAGGCACTGGCTCGAGCCACAGTGGCGTATTGCTAAAGTGGTCCCAGGCTCCATCGACTCCCAAACAGGTGCAAAGGTCTTCCTCGTCGCACAAGCAAACCTTCAAAGAAAACAGCTAGCAACTTACGAACTAATGCTCGAAGCAAATAAACAGAGGATGGCCTTTGCACTCCTCCAAGAGCCGTATGTCGGAAACACGGGTCGGGTTAAGAACTATGGGACCGCCAGGATCTTCCAGAGCATAAATCAAGGAGATGGAGTTGTCAAAGCAGCTGTTGCAGTCTTCGACACCGAAATAGACGCTATTCTTTGTTCGGAGTTCACCACAAACAACATCGCTGCGGTGAAACTCCGAACGAGTGCCTGGGAGATCGTGGTGGTCTCGTTCTATTTTGAGCCATCCGAGCAAATAGAGCCTTACTTAAAACAACTGAGTAAAATCAAACAGCGGTTTGGAGCAGTAAAGCTTCTAGTTGGCGGCGACGGCAATGCCAAAAACTCATGGTGGGGAAGCCTGAAAAATGATGATAGGGGAGAAGAAATGGTAGGAACCCTTGAGGAAATGGAACTTCATGTTCTTAATGAAGGGGAAATTCCTACCTTCGACACAATACGGGGCAACAAAACATACTCGAGCTTTATAGACATAACTGCCTGCACGACGGATTTGCTGAATCTCATTGAAGGATGGAAAGTAGAAGTAGGCTTGACGAGTTCCGACCATAACGCCATATCTTTTGAAATAAGGCTTGCAAAAGCAAAGGGTATAAATATACAGCGCACCACTCGAATATACAATAGCAAAAAAGCAAATTGGGACCAGTTTCATGAGAAACTGGCCCAATTGTTAGTAGAAGAAAATTTTAGCACAGAAAACATTTTAGAAGTTAGGGAAAAATTAGAACTAGAAAAGAAAATAGAGTCATACATAGAAATAATAAAGAAAACAACTGAAAGTAGCATGCCATTAAAGAAAACAAACAGTAAACTTACCGTGCCATGGTGGTCCCAGGAACTTGAAGAGATGAAGAGAGATGTCAACACGAAGCGACGTAGAATCCGATGCGCAGCGCCGATCCGTAGAGCCGGAGTTGTAAGCGAGTACCTGAAAGCAAAAGAAAATTATGAAGGGAAAGCAAAATTAGCACAAATAGAGAGTTGGAAGGGGTTCTGCGGGAAACAAGAGAAAGAAGGACTGTGGGAGGGGATATATCGGGTTATAGGGAAAACAACGAAGAGGCAGGAAGACCTGCCCCTGGTCAGGGAGGGAAAGGTCTTGGATCAGATGGAGTCCGCCAAACTGTTAGCCGACACGTTCTATCCAGTGGATAGGAGAGAAGAGGACAACCCATATCACCAAAGGATTCGAGAAACAGCTGAAAAAGTAAACGAATCGGATCATAATGAAAAGCATGATCCGCCGTTTACTCTAGAGGAGCTGAAATCCGCGGTAAATAGCTTCAACCTCAAGAAAGCTCCGGGTTCTGACGGATTCACTGCGGACATCTGCAAACACGTTATAAACCAAGAGCCTGAGCTATACCTATCACTGGCAAACAAGTGTTTGGAACTGGGATACTTCCCGAACATATGGAAGGAGGCGACAGTGGTCATATTGCGGAAGCCAGGAAAAGAAGATTACACCAGCCCTAAATCCTATAGGCCGATCGGACTCCTGCCAGTGATGGGTAAGATCTTGGAGAAAATGGTTATAGGCAGAGTCAAGTGGCACTTGTTTCCAAGACTTAGTACTCGTCAGTACGGATTCATGCCCCAAAAGAGTACAGAGGACTCCCTCTATGTCTTAGTACATCACATACGCGAAAAGCTGGAACAGAAAAAACTAATAACCATCGTTTCACTAGACATAGAGGGAGCCTTCGACAGCGCCTGGTGGCCCACCATAAGAGTCCGTCTGGCTGAGGAAAAATGTCCGATCAACATCAGGAAAGTAGTCGACAGCTACCTGGAAAATAGAAAAGTCAAGGTTAGATATGCAGGCGAAGAGGTCACCAAAGAAACATCGAAGGGTTGCGTCCAGGGTTCTATCGGGGGGCCTATTCTCTGGAATTTGCTTCTCGACCCCTTGCTAAAAGGACTTGAAAGTCGCGGTGACTACTGCCAAGCATTCGCGGATGACGTTGTCTTGGTATTCGATGGTGACACGGCGATGGAGATCCAAAGGCGCGCCAATGCCGCTCTTGCGTATGTTCAGGAG